>OX424456.1:5327462-5363447 GCA_949152495.1 Lasius fuliginosus | reverse complement strand
TCTTCATGTCTGCTTTCAGATTGAATACCAGGTCACAAAATGGTATCGAGGCGGAAGATACTTTCGCGCTCGCGAGATAATCTCGTGGAATCGCAATACGAGGAACAAGACGAGGAGGATGTATGGTATAATCTGGATAAATTGTACAAGGTAAATATTTTCAATCAATACATGTAATTATATCTACAGGTTTTTTTTTATTTAAAAATAGATAAAACCACATGCTTAGCAACGTGATTTGCTAATATAAATGATTCGTCGATATACTACGGTATGATCTTTTATATTCGTAGGATCATATACAGGAGGTCTTAGATAAATGGAATCAAATAGATGACGAAATTTGGGCGAAAGTCATCGTCTTCGAGAGAAATAGACGGGTTGCAAAAGCGTACGCCAGAGCGCCTGTTCTCACGATAAATGGCTCGAATGACGGATTCGATGGATTCAGGTATGTAATGCGAATTCAAAATACGAAATTATTTCCTTTACATTTTATATGATTCATGATTTTGTAAAATAAATATGCATTCGAAATCGTTTCTCGAAAGCCGGAAATTTTACTGGCCTATTTTAAATCATGGAATTTCGTAAAGTTCATGAATAGTTGATGCAAATACTTTCTACTATTAAATTTTGCATAAAGATAAAGCAACATCGAGCAATACGTATAAAAAATTCATATTTAAAATCGTACGTAATTCATATTTAAAATCGTACTATTATTCCGTATTATAATTCGTATTGTGTATTAATTAATTTATTATTATATTAATTTATAGGATAGGACTTTGCGGATTTGACAATCCCATGCGGGATCCGAAAACGGAGGAGGCCAAACGTCACATAAATCAGGGAGTTAAAATAAAAATGGACGAGCAGGGCAACATACTCATCAAGAGATTATGTAAGAATAACGTGTACGTCAAGTCGACGAATCAAGAGGACAACGCAATCGGTCCGGAGATCATACGTAATTCGCAAGGCGCGCTCGAACACGAAAAACCCGGAAAGGTGAGAGAGACTTAATGAATTTCACGGTTTTTGAACCGTCTGTGTGTGTGTGTGTGTGTGTGTGTGTGTGTGTGTTGGATTTCCTTCGTGAAATATTTATCGGCGAAAGCATCGAAATGGGTCAATCGCGCGCGAGAGGTGGGAGTTTTAAGTGCCTACCTACATCTCTCAATTAAAAAAAGAAAAGAAAAATAAATAAGAAACACTGCGTTTTCCTCACACAACGTTCTCGTGTTGGTGTTATCACGATATTTGTGAGAATGCACGTTGATAGAGAAACTATCGCCTTTCTAATTAAAATTGCAAACTTCGAGCAACCGAACCGTATAATAAGAGGCGTTTAAATCTCTTTATCGTCAGGAAATTATATACCACACACTCTGTACGAAAGGAGAGCGAAAAGTTCCGCCGCTTAACACGATCCAAAGCAAACAATCCTTCTTCCTTATGTAGATTAAGAATCCCCATTCTTTCGTTCGTTTATTTTTTTATCGATAATATGCTTTCATGTCTCTCTCTCTCTCTCTCTCTCTCTCTCTCTCTCTCTCTCTCTCTCTCTCTCTCTCTTTCTTGAAATATTGATGCCATAAGATGACGCAACTGCACTTTCCCCTTAATATCGCGAAACGCTACGTGACGCATTGTCGTGTCTCGTTTCAGTTGTTTGACATGAATAAATTCCAAACGAATCTGTCGCGGGAAACGCGAAGGGCTTATCCGGACAGACGGCGATTGGAAATGCAGTGCCTGAGCGCCATCATATTCGTAAGAACGGAGGTCGACTTACTTCAATGTCCCGTATGGGTACTCATCGTCAATGTGGTCGGACTGGATATGCTCAAGTCAAAGCTGCCGCCAGGTGAGAAAGCGTCCACGACATACATTAAACACTATATACCATTTTTATAAGCACCGAGTATTCACACGAATAACATTCAATATTTTTCTAACCGAGTCCTACATTATAATCCCGCGTTAGATTAAAGTTAATTAAAAAATAATTGTCATACTTCTTCAATTTTTTTTTCATAATATTTTTAAAGCAAATCATAATGTTTTCTCCGCTTTCATTTTCAATGTATGATTCAATATTGATATTAAGTAATGCGCTTCTTGAAAAGAGTGACAAGAAAGAGAGTTAAATATGGATACCCGCAATATACATGATTACTTTGTTATATTTTAGTTTTAGCACTACAAAGGCCGGTAGATATAAAGAATAGACCTAGAATACCAATCCCCGACGAAGATCCTTATAGCGTGGCGGGCGTGTCGTCGTCTGTAGGTCCTAGCGAATTAGTGCCGGTGGACAGAGACTCGCGAGATCAAATCTATGTGCAATCGACGAGCTATCAACATCGACGCGCAGAGAGACCGCCGAAATTGCCCCCTCGAGAAAATCTCTACGGCCACGGTATCCCGAAAGTAAATATTAAAAATGAGTGAATTTAGAGAAAAATGTTAAAGTTATTATATGCTGTTACACATTGAAAAATAGTAATATGTATGTACACATTGAAAAAGAGTATATATTTCTGCGATTACTGTTTCAGCCTGATTACGACGATATAGAAGAAGACTATAGCAGAGCGATAAAGCACCCTATAATGAACGAGGAGAAGCGAAGTAAACACGACGACAGGAAAAAATACGGTGAGGAATAATGTTTTGTACATGTCTACAATATATTTGATAGATAACATTTAAAAAAAAAAAAATATATATATATATATATTTGGAATTTATATGTAAAATCTCTGTTTTTCCTGGAAAAAGACATATTTATTTCTACATAATCTATTAAAAAAAAAAAAGACTGATTATATCATAAATCTGATCTCTTGTGTGCATTTAGTTTATTAAGTTTCATATATCATAAATTGCGACCAATTATCGTATGTTTTAGACGACCCATATTATTGCGGTTTACGAGCGCGTGTGCCCAATTTCGTTAAAATGGCGCGGAACGGTCACAGTAAGATGGGTCCTCTGCCTCCTCGAGGACACTCCAGGACACAGCCGGCGCCGTCTTACGCGGGCACTGCATACGCTAGTAGTCAATCCTCTCAGATATACGGACATTTACCCGCCCATCGGCCACCCATCATGTATCACGCTAGAAGTTTCGAAAGCGGACTTGGTAAGGCATAATTGTACGATAATCATATTCTACGTTTAAATTCTAGAAATTATGAATTAAACCACTAAACTTTCGTTTTACTTGCGTACACAACTGTACTGAGACCTTATTCTATTATCATTGATTAATATATCTATTTCTAACAGGGTGTGTAAAAATATATTAATATATATTAAAATTGTATACATTATATTTTAAAATAATATAAACAGCTTTATACTTTGTTACGATGTACTTTTAAATTAATAGAAATATAGAGAGTTAATTAATTCTGATTAAATGTCGCTTTACATTAGGCTGCTTTGTGATCACACTTCTTGGCAATAATTGTTACTACACTTCCAGATTCGGACAATAATAGGAACGAGTCACCGTATAACCACATATACGGAAGGTTACCGATCCCGACGAGAGGCGTAATACCTCCGACACCGCGTGCTATGTATATTGGAGAGTGGGATTAGATGTAAGAAGTATCTCGGCGTTTGTACTTATAAACTCTCTGTATATTGTTAATACATCACATAAATACTCATATTTTTATGCTAGCATTCTATGCGTATTTATTGTTTTGCAAATAAAAATGGCAAATTGTCAAACTTTTCATATGATCGGGGAAACAAAAATTGAACAATTATTGGAATTAGACAACCGCAAGTGCAAATTCGTATCTTTATTATTTAAAATATATTTCCGCTAAAATAGAGACTATTCTTAACTTAATTAACGTGTCTCGATTTCGTCATACAATTAATGTGTCGATAATAAAATTTAATATACACAGTATCTAAATATTCATACACATTATATTAGCTTAGAATTTTCTTTCTCGGAGATAAGTGAAGAACGGTGACATTACCAACAGTTTTGATTGCACCAAGGATAACAAACATTATCATATCAAATCCCTATTTTATCGATAGTTGGAAAGTTCTACAACAGTATTAAAAAAAAGTAACTCAAATTAGATCAGCTGTTTTGCGATATCAGATTTTCTTGCATATCTCGAACTAACAATGTCGTGATGTACGATTACTAAAAAATATAAATATTCAAATAAATATATCTCTTTAGAAGATAAATTTTTAAAAATAAATATATTTTACAAAATATATATTCGAATCTTCATAAATTAAGGTTTGAGTCTTCGCTAAGCAGGTTCGAATCTTCGCTAAGATATCCTATCTGATCTTATACAAATAAACAAATCAGCTGGTTCTGTCAAACACACAGTTTCAGCACAGTCATGTCGCGCAAGATAAAAATACACATTACAGTAGTGTGTATCGACGATTTAAGATAATTGCGATATGAGTCACGCTATCGTCGCTTCCGCACGAATACACAAGCTTTTCGTTGTGTGTTCGTGATTATTCACATCAACATGACATTTTACATCACATACTGGATATTCTAAGTATACTCGTATATGCATGCATATGCATATGTCACACAAAGTTCTGAACAAAGAAACGAGCGATACGGATTTTAAGTTAGAAATATGGAGCATTATGCTTATCGAGAGTTCCTAAACACGATCGTCAAATAAAGCGACTACAAGCACGTACGCTCGATGAGCGCATTCATCGACGATCGATTCATCGGGCATTTTGCTGCACAGAGCAATAATTTTTCCAGTGAATAATATAGAAAAAATCAATGGATCGCGCGCGCGCTATCACAGGATGGAAACGTTATATACTGGTGCAACCGCCTACAATGCTACTGGTGCTCGCTATGTCAATGTCAGGTAATAAACCAATTCTTTTGCATCAACGCAATGGCTGATGTACGTATATTTTTCACAGGTACCATCTTGACAGATCTGATAGTATACCGTACGTGCATTATAACATTGGGAATAAACAAGACAGAGTGCCTGATACTTCACAATAATAGCAGCAGCGAGGAGGCGCTCAATTTAAATAGAAAAGTACAACCGCAGGCAAGTTTAATTCTGATGAGTAAATCCTTCATCGAAAGTATTTTTCCCTCGTTTCTATCTTTGTTTCTGGGACCGTGGAGTGATAAGTATGGAAGGAAACCTGTTATACTTTCAGGATATATAGGTAATCACGTTTATATGTTATGAATATATTATTGTAAAATTCTAGAGAAAACTATATGTTGATTTTAAAAGTTACATGTTAATTTATAATAATGGATAGATGATAACTTATTTATAAAGATAAATAAAAGATCGATCAAAGAGAATGATATAGATTAAATAATCAAAGGATGAATTGCATATAGTTGTTAATTTCTATAGAATTAGAAGATTCTGAAGATTCTGGAATTTCTAAGAAACAAAAAGCTGTTTGTGTATTATTCGTGACTCTATATGTATACACACACACACACACACAAAGAAAATAATTAAAATTTATTTAACATTTAATTCTTCTAGGTATATCTTTAACTTATCTTCTGCTCTCTATGATGGCTACTTGGGAGATTGTGCCTTGGTATTTTTTGATAGCTTACATCCCTACGGCTCTCCTGGGTGGTATAAGTGTCTTAATGTTAGCTTCATATTGCTACATCACTGATATAACTGATAATAATGAACGGGCATGGCATTTGGCCTGGCTAGATGCATTAATCTCTCTTGGTTTGCTAATTGGATTGTTGTTTGGTCCAACGATATATGAAGCATATGGATACACCACTGTCTTCAGTGTTGCGACTGTGCTGTGCGCTGTTGCAACATTGTATATATTATTTTTTATTCCGGAGACCGTACAGAGTCAGACTTCCGTAAGTGTTTCAAAATCTTTGTCAAGTCACAAATTGCACATGCAAATACTCGATGCACTTAAAAATTGAATTAATATCGTTCTCTTTAATTCTCTTAATAATAAAGTATCTCATTTTTTGGTAGGGTATCTGCGACATATTTGATTTTGAGCTTGTGAAGGATATTATTAACACATGTATCAAAAAGAGAGATGGATTTAATAGATCGTTAGTCTGGAGCTGTATAGCTTGTCTTACATTGCTCTTAATTGCCCTTCAAGGTTATCTCGCTATCGGATATCTATTTGCAAGTGCGCGGCTTGGTTGGACTGTAGACAAATTTTCTATTTATATAGCTACAAGTGTTGTCGTGGGAATCCTCGGCACGATATTTGGCATTAAATTAATGCAAAGATGCGCAGGTATCGTTTTAACGTTTTCGCTTAAAGAGAGAGATATATAATTTATCAAGAATTTATATAAAACATTTTAATTCTAGGATTTTCAGAGGCAGTAGTTGCCATAATATCTGTTACATCATCTTTTTGTACTGCCTTAGTATATGCTTTTACATGGCAATCCTGGCATATGTATCTGTCAATAAGTATAGGTATGTTTAGTGATTTATCTCGCCCGATGATACGTGCTATATTATCCAAAGCAGTACCTGAGAAGGATACAGGTATAAATTTTGTCTCAATCTTAATAATCTTAATAATTATTAAACATCAAAGTAAGAATATTCATAGATATATATTTAAGTATATGTTTATTAGTTTTTTCAAACATTTACATTGAGATATCTTGCAAGGAATATATTTTTATATCTAATTCAACAGGGAAGGTTTTCTCTCTAGCAACGTTTCTAGAGACACTGTTACCATTTGCTGCAGCTTCTTTATACACTTTTCTTTATTCCCGCTACATGCCACCTTTGTATCCTCTGCCAGTGTGGTTTTTATCAGCAGTATTTTATGTTGTAACGATTATAGTATTGATATATATTCGGATACATATGAGACGCAACATTATATCTTTCGCCCCGATAACAGAAGATAATGATTCAACTCATTGATATTTATCAAGTAAAATCAAATATGAAAATTATTTATTTCAAGATAAACGAAATAATCAGCTGTTAATGAAGAAATGATATTTTAATACACGTATTTTTTAATAATATACATATTGCTTGTATTCTTTATACATATATAGATTTATAGAATTTTTATATTGTATATACTTTCTATATATTGTATCATATTTTCCTGTAAATTAGTACAATTATTTATAAGAATGTACAAAATGGAATTTATATACAATTGAAGCAAGCAATATCATATAAAATAGGAATGTGATGGTTTATTTCAAGATCTGTGATTTTAGGAAATATTATACAACTCTTTTGACTTTAATTATTGATTATTATACAAATATTAATTTCTATTAGTAATTTCTATTTATAGTTGTAAAAAAATTTTAAAGAAAATTTATAAATTAATAATATAGATTATTTATAGAAATTATTTATTTTTACAAAAGTTAATGAGTCATCTTTAAAGGCAGAGAAAAATTGTTTTATTGTTAAGAGAGAATAAATTTATTCACAAAAAAATCTTTAAAGAATAAGGTATTGTTATTGCTGTCGCCGCTGCTTTAAATGTCGTCGAAATAGTCCACACGATCGCCAGTGTTGTACTTATGTTCTTTCAATATTTTCACAAGACGATTAACTGTCTGTTCTGTAGTCAATACAGTATTGGTTTCATGCAAACGTTTCAATTTTTTTTTAGTGTCAGGATTGGCGATCGTTTCGTATACTGTATGAAACATATCTGTTTCGACAGGTCCCGGCGAATAACTTAAGACGTTAACATCAGAATTTTCCAAGGCAAAGACCTGTACAAAGTCAAGAGGGCGTATTAATAATTCGTTAGAATAATATGATATCTGTTGCACAATCTCATGTATGAAATGCATTAAAACATCATACATACCTTAAAATACATTTCTCGTGCTGCTTTTACCGTGCAATAATAACCGCAGGCAGCGTTCGCTTGAACAGCATATAGAGATGTAATATTGATAACCACTTTCTTAGTGTTTGTGCTTTGGTCAAACAAATTCATAATCACCGCATTCAAAACAGCGGGCAAGAAGAAGTTTAGGGTGTAAAATTTTTTCCAGTCATCTACGTCCAGCATGTCATTTACAAATTTAGATATATCGCCTATAGTGCCAACATTATGCACTACCACCACTCGGTCAAATGCATCACGAGTGATTCCCTTTAGACATCCCAGTATGGTCTCTAGAATAGCATGGAAACAAAATACACTTACAAAATTGTCTTTTCAGCACGTGCATTAGTTGATCTTAAAGAAGAAAAAAAAAAATTCTGACACCTTCAAAATCGGTTTTCGTCACTTCACCAAGATCCATACTAACAGTATGAACTGTCACTTTAGAAGGTATATTTTTCGCGACTTCTTGTAAACCATTCAGATTCCTTGCTAATAAAAGGATATGCGAGCCTTCCTGCAGTAGCGAACCGAATGTTATCGCGATTTCACGACCGATACCACGAGACGCACCGGTTATCACCAAGAAAACTTTACCAGATAGTGCTTCAATCGACATGGTGTCTTATATTGCAAATTTACCGAAATTAATTATTGTCTTTCGACTTGCTGGTATGCTCTGTCGACAGCTGATTTGTTTGTAATTCTTCCGTGATATTTAGTTGTTGCTCTGTTTCTGTGGTTGCTTGTAGCACATCTGCCTTCAACAGATGAATTAACTCGCTGGCTGTTAAAGCCTGTATATGAAAAATATAAACAGTCGTTAGTTGCTAAAAGACGACAAATATAAGTTCATAGATAAAATCCTCTTTGTGAAATAATTTTATAAGTTATCGTTTTGAAAGATTTAATGGAAAATAAACAATTTAATTTATCATTCAATTTGCTCACCTGCAAATGTGGGGCTATATGCCTTATCAGAGGATTTGTTGCCAACTCAGCTTCTTCCTCAGACTGGGGATTATTTCCAGAAGTGATTAAACGTGCAATGGAATCCTCCTTCGCTACCGACAGTGACGTTACAAGGTCCTTTTTTGTTGTACCTCCTTGAAGGACTCTCAATCTAGAATCTGTTGCATTTACCAGAAAAAGTTAGAAATCATAGAAACCAGTCGTGAATAAATGTTAATCTTCTCCGAATTAATTATATATATATCTCGTTTATCTCTGACGTTACTCTTATTTATCTCTCTCTCTCTCACTCTACTTATCTTTTTTATCTCTTTTTCTCCAGATCGCACGTACAAGATATTTAAAAAAAAAAATTAACTGTGCAAATGCTTTTCTATAATAAGATAATTGCATATTTCTCGAGATCTCGAGAGAGATCTAGAGAGGAAGCAAAACGTAAAACGAGAAATTGCAAGAAGAGGAAGAATTTTAGAAAGCGGACACGCCTATTTTATGTGTCGTCTGAGACGATATGATGGATGTATGTCTTACAGAGTTTCTGCAGATACTGCTCTGAATCTGACAATCGTCGATGATTGTCCAGGAAAGAGTCCTCGAAACGATCGTTCGGCGCGTTGTCGTTGACAGGTGTTCGAACAGCTGTTTCGCACCAAGGATCGTTGGTTTCCGTCTTCATTTTATACACAGCACACAGCGACCTTACCTCTTTATACGCGCCTCTCTATATCCTTCACAAATTACTGTTCACACTCTCCTTGTTTCTGCGCTAGGAACGCCACGAGGCTATATCGATCAGTAGCAACAAATAAACTACTTTACGCAACCTGACGCAATCGTGGACTAATAAAAACATGGACTTATCGATACCAAGAGTATGAATGAACAACGTTGAATGTATGTACTTACAATGTTTCTCCCAGCGTTGTAAATTTACAACGGACATTTAATAATACATCAATTTCTTTCGATGTATTATTAAAGTGTATATACATATATGCAATCAATTATAATTATTGAATATAAGACAATTTTATTCTAAAATATTCTAAATTATTCCACGTTATTTTAAGGAAACTCGGAACTAAGAACAATGTCAATAATTATTTTAATGTATGCATGTGTCTTGTTAGATTAACAAAATCTGTGTATGATGTTGTTCAAAGATAGAATTTTTACAAATTTTTAGAATTTTACATCTTACAAATAGAATTCAAGTCAAATTGTTAACAATTTATATTTGTAAATTATGGAATTATTTTTCATAGAAAAATTATTATTGCAATAAGAAAAGAGAAAAAAACTTTTAGAATAAATTCCTGAATGTATTAAAGAGAAAAGAAACTTTTAGAATCGTTTATCATGAGAGATATTTTGTTTTATAGAAATTATTGTAATACAGTCTTTATATATCTTTGGATAATATATTTTCTCCAAAGATATATACAGACTGTATTGCAATAATTTCTATAAAAACGATTCTAAAAGTTTCTTTTCTCTTTACATTCAGAAATCTTTTTGTGATTATGCATATAAAAAAAATGTGTATCTTTCATTCACTTAGCTCCTCAGAATGTACGTGGATCATTGAATAAGATCCTTTTTACACACATTTGTAGGTGATTTTATTTCTGTCTTGCATTGATAACAGATCACACATTGATAAATACAGACAAGTAGTCGATTATATTACAGTAAAGAAGAAATATTGCACAAGCGACATTTTTTTTATACGACGCATTTGCAATACATACGATTCATTTCTTTCTCTCAGTACACGTATAATGCATATAATTAGCTTGACGGATTCCTCAAGCTATAACGTACAACTTTTGTATACAGAAAAAATAAATAAACTTATATATTACACTTCAGTCATAATTCACACAATCAGAGCAATACTTATATATTCTAATAATAAATTATATAACTATTGACTTATTTTAATCCCAGTATTAAAAATAAAAATAACAAATAAATATAATGTACTTTTTTTATTATCGTTGTAATTATCTGATATAATAGAATAAATATATCTTGAGCTATAATTGGAATGCTCTTTTGTTGATACACGCTGAGGATAGTAGAGATTATTGACAAATATTGATTAATTCTCTGCTTTCCTTATAAATATTCTATTATAATCAATTTTCTACGAGATGTAGTGACAAATATCGAATCAACATGTGCACCATCATCTATTACGTATAATATACATGTGCACTTGCACAGATGCACTCAACAATGTACAGCATATGAGAATATAACAGTATATTTCTTTGTATATAATTACGTTATTGCTATATTCAATAATTAAAAGTGAAATACCACAACATCTCTATTCATCTTCTCTTATGGACAAAAGTCAATCTGTCATACTCTTATAAACAATTCTTTCTCAACTGCAAACTAGAACAGTATTTCCCAACGTTTTTTTTTTAAATATATAACTCTTTTATTAACATATACAAGAAAATCGAAAATATTAACCTAACTCCTCTAGGGAGTCTTACTTTTATAAGTTTTATTTTCTCTCACAATGTTTAATATTTTCTCCTCTTACTTTACTTCCTAGTATTATTTGAAACAAAACATTTCTTGTTCTATATATGTATGTATGTATGTGTACACACACACACACACACGCACACACACACACACACACACACACACAATAAAAAAGGTTTACTTAATTTAATAAATAAATTTTTATAGCACACCACAAAATATAAAAGAAATTTTATGAATATTTTATGAAAATTGAGAAGCAATTGTTAATTTTTAACGAATAAATTAATTGTATCTATATGTCAAAACAATTATATATACAAAAAAAATTATGTATAAATGAAAAAAAAAAAAAAAAATGGTTAAATACTTTATATATAATTACATACTTATATATAATTATGTACTTAATGTAGTACATAATGTATAATCTCTATGCTAATTATAATGTATTTAATATACTTAGACTGACAATAATTATTGCATTAATAAACTATTGCTTAAATAAATGTACTCTCGTAAATATTATATTTTTCTTATTTCTCTAACAAAGTTGCAAATTTGTCACAATACTCTGAGTGGGAAGCACTGTTCTAGAATCACAATCAGTGTAAATTCAAGATATTGTTCTGTCTGAAAAATATCTCTGTGCTCGAATAAATATATTTATATGTATAATGTAATATACAAGCTATAGGAATGCATTTAGCTCACTATTTACTTATAGCTTTTTTTATCGCAATCTCGCACTAATGTTGGTTATAGAAATCTTCTTTCTTTCGATGATATAATTAAGATTATAAGCTTAGAAAGTTGAGGAATCATTTTCCAAATCTTGAATATTGGCAATAAATGACATTGGTGCAATTGTCTTTATAGTAGCTTTTATACATATACATATATAATATATGTATATATAAAAGTACTACTGATATAATTTCCTCAATATAGATATCTTACTCATTTAATTATGTATTGAAGATACATACTAAGTCATAAAGAAGAAATGCACCTGATATTGAATGCAACAGACGATTCTTACATTAAAATCAGGTATTGCATGTGTTATTTTGAATATTTCCATCTTTTTTACATATTTTCATAGTAACTATACAATAATTGTACATTATTATGCATCAATCAAATATTCGTTCAACTTGTGATAAATTCTTCCAAGCTTGACAAATTAATTCCCGTCAAGTCCATTAAAAGTTATAAGCAGCTAAAGCAACTTACTCCTTTGCAGATTCTGTAATATTAGTCGAAATAAAGTCAAATTGAGATTACATTAAAACAGTTATTACAACATTGAAAATACTATATATGAATTGCTGTGATAATCATTTCTAGAATTGTAATAATGACTGTTTAAGAGTATCATTTATGCATTTGTATTTCAAAATATGAATATGCGTTTTCAGATATGCATCATAATGCAAGCTGGTATCATCTATTTTTATCTGTTATGGGAACTTATTGTGACACAGAGAATCTAAATAGGTTGTCATCGCCTATATATATAAATATTTCTTTCACTAAATTATTTCTACATAAATTACTACAATCCGAGGATACATTTGTTTGGGATAATTAAAGTCGCTTCGGCCCGTGCGCGCTAAACTTAAAACAAATGAGCGCTCGAAAGCGCTTGCGCTTTATCTGTATCTATGCTTCTAAAGCTAGCACATCCTAAAATGAAATAAGGCTTCTTACTCTAGGCCGCCTTCTTCCTCTAATTTCGATAAAAATTTCGGAACTCTGTAATTTGGTTCTACTTGACGTGCCATATCTGTCAGGCAGAGCAATTTCTTAATACCAATGAATACCCTGAAATCATAAAAGTAAATTGAATATTAGATTAATTTTGCAACTTAATGATGAGGTAGTTATGACAAAATATTTTTATCTATAATTTTATCTATACATATATGTATATCCTTATATATACTAGTTAATATCACATATGTTGTTTCGGTTAAAGTTATTGAAATGTAAAGTAATTAATATTTTACCGTTTCCCTTGAAGCTTTGCATGAAGCTTTGCCATTTCATGTTTTGAAAAGAGATCAACTTCTTCCAATACATTTAACAGATGATCGGGGGTTGACAAATTAGGCACATGAAGAACGGTATTAAATGCCGAGAGTATTTCCAAATCGTTTAAAACTTGTCTGCAAGAAAAAATATATTGTTCGGAAAATAACGTTTTATAATGTTTCATACTGTTTTGTTTAACTATAGAAAAAGAAAATCCTTATTCTACCTGCGACTAGAAGTGCATAGAATTAATAGTTTACGACCAGGCGGTGGCGGCTTCTTTAATAGCACCAAAAGTGCTTGCAACGTTAGATTAGAGTACCTTGGTCCGATTGGTCCGTAATCTAATAGACGTTCTATATTATCAACTAAAATACAGCTGAGCTGTGAACGATATGCATCATCGAATACCTAAAATGTATAAATGTATAAATGCATAAATAAGTGATAAGCGATTATTTTAAATCCTATATCAAATACAATCAAAAAAACAAGTATTGACTAAGATAAATTTGAAATATCTGTAAGTAATAAGTAATATAAGACGCGAGTTGTGTGTATTACCTTCCGTATGCAATGACATTTTGCGGATTCAACAAAACCGACCATGTCGTCAGGTGTACAAACTTTAATGAATGGAAAGTCCGAATCCTTTGCAATTTGCGCGGCAAGCGCCGTTTTTCCGCTATTTGGTGGTCCTTCCAAGAGAACAGACACAAGACCAGATCCCTCAGTCGCTCGAGCTTGTTGAGTACATAGACTGCCATCGGCAAGGATTTCAGCCACTGGCCTTCCCCAATTAATAATTCCACGTATTAATAATTGAGTCAGTGTTTCCGCGCTTGTACCAAATGCCTAAAAGATATATAAATTGATTAATATAATGATCATGTGTAAACTGAAAGTAAAAGCGAATTTTATTTCCTTAAAAATATTTAAAAAAATAATAACATATAATAAAATAATAGTACTAAAATCGAAGTAGTAAAATCGAAGTACTAAATAAAGTTCGATTCCATTTATCCGCGTGCATGTATGAATGGCCTCGCATGTGACTTACCGGTTTAATGTCATGCTCCAGCGCGTGGAAAAAATCGCCTCTAGTGACCATAAGCTTCTCCATCGCGGCTGGATCGACCTCTACTTTGCTGGCAGCTTTTATTAACCGATTCATAGCAGTACTCTGCGCGGCTCTGACTAAACCCTCTAACTCCGCCCCGCTGAAATTCTTAGTTTGGGTTGCCAGCTCTTTCAAATCTACATCAGGCGCTATCTTTTTGTAATCTCTCATTCGGGATGTGTGAATATTAAGAATCTGATGTCGTCCATGTTCGTCTGGCAAGCTGATCTCCATTTGCAGCTTTAAACATAGAAAATCGAGACCTATTTAGAGTGCGAAATAACATCGAATATTATCATATTAAAATAATCATGTGAGCAAACGAATAAAGAATAAGGTAGAATGAAAAATCAAATTCATCTAAAACATTCTAAACATTCTATTCATATGACATATAAACATTTACTTCAAATTTTAATAGTGAAAATTTGCAATCACTCAATATATATTCAGTTTTTTATCATCAACAAACTTAATTTTACCTCCAATCTGCCAGGTCGTAACAAAGCTTCGTCGATCATGTCCTTTCTATTAGTCATACCGATAACGAGAATGTTATTTAATTGTTCAACACCATCAATCTTTGCAAGCAGCTGATTAACCACTGTGTCATGAACTCCTGTATTTCCAGCAACACTACCTCGAGATTTACAGATGGCATCTATTTCATCAAATATGATTATGTGAAGTCCACTGTTTGGACCAAGCTAAAAATATATAAAATTTCTTAAATAAAATATATAGAAAAGCTTAGTTCGATTTTTTAGAAAGATGAAAATGAAGATATTCAATATATCTTTAAGCACAGATATTTATGTAATAAAATATTAAAATACATTACTCTCTGTAAAATTCTCTGTCAGTAATAAAAACTAGTTTGATTTTTATTCAGGTCTTCCACAGTCAGTTAAGTATTTTATCCCACAGATACAACAGTGCTTAAAGCTCTGTATTGGCTTGAATATCCCCATTGAGTATGTTTAAATAAACTTTTTAAATTATTTACCCTCTTTTCTTCCTCTTCTGCATCGGCAAATAATCTTCTGACGTTAGCTTCACTTTCTCCAACATATTTATCCAAAATTTGTGGGCCATTTACAATTTTTGGCTCTCTTGCATTTAACATTGTTCCTATTTGCCGAGCCATTAACGTTTTTCCCGTACCAGGTGGTCCATATAGCAAAATTCCTTTTACATGCTTGCAACCCAATTGAGTGACAATCTCCGTTGGAAAGACGCGAGATGCAAATGCTCTTCTGAAAATGGCGCTAAATTCCTTATCCAAACCACCAATACCCATTTTCTGGAAGTCCCAGTCTGGATTAATAATAGTCTGGCGAATAGCTTTTCCTTTAGCTTGTCCAACGAGATTTAGGCTTGAATTCTCTGCTTTTTCAAATTGTATTATGCTGTCGCCTAAGCAGCGACCCATTTTGGTCTTCTTGGGCACTGTACTTTGGCCTGAACTGATGGCCGATAAATCAGCAGCTTCCAAACTTTTGACAACTAATCCCAGCAATTTCTTATCTTTAAACTGAAATGCCAGCTGCTGACTCACGGTGAATGCCTGGCCTGAAAATTGTAGCAGAAACTCCTTGGCCATTTCATCTGTATTATATGGCTCCAAAGTGACACTGAAAGAATATATAAATAATAACAGTAATAATAATGATATAAAAGGAAAAAAGAACCTTCAATATATACGAGAAAAATAGTCTTCAATAGGAGATTTATTTATGACATTCAGGATTAAGCTAATATATATATATATATATATATATATATATATATATATATATATATAAAATGCCTATATATAAACTTTTAAATAAATAAAGAATATTTATTCAGAACTATTTAAAAAATATTTTGTAAACAATAGGTAACAATTTATCGCGAATTTTTGTAATTATTGTAAAAAGACTGTTACTCCTAATTATATTATAATGTAAGCCATCTCTCTAATATAAACATACGTTTTTTTCTGCAAGAAGTCAGCTTCCAATACAATGTTGCATAAACATTCCGTGTTACAAGTAGGATCAAAATGATATGGTCGAACCTCAATGTCTTGATTAAGAGACAACGTTGCCCACTTTCGCTGAGGCAAACTAAAACCAATTGTGCCACGTGGGATCTCATGATGCGTTCTCACGGTAAACACAAAATGATGATTTGGTGCTGTAGTTACTTCAATGTGCCTGCAACAGACAATAAAATAAATATATATCAGTAAAGACAGAAAGAAAGAGAGAGAGAGAGAGAATACTAAAAGTCAGTTTATATAAATTTGAAGAATTTAGAGAAATTTATAAGAATAAAATTGTTAATTTTAAATTATTATTTATTTATTATTATTCAATGTAAGACATAAACAGGTGTAATATAAGTATAGCATTAAGAGATACAGATACTTAAAATAATATAAATACACAATTGCGTTAATTATATCGCGAATGAATTCTCACCTGACATCGTCAGGAAAATCGTCAGTATTGATAATCGCGCAGTTGGAGAGACTGAGCTCATCTGTAGGACATCTCACTGCTTTCATCCGCTGAAAGGGACAAAATTAACTTTTATGCGAGAAATGCGACGCTCGAGAAAAGGGGAATATCGATGAGATAGATTTCTCATATGACGGGGGAGGATTCGGAGAAGCAGAAGCTTCTGTAAGAAAACGTTCTCTCGTCTCGCGAAAATTCGTGAAAGCGATACGCGAAATCGCGAATTCGTCGTCGGCTCGTACTCACCATCATGGACATTTCTCGATGGAAATCGACAGACTCTTAATCATGCACCACTGTATTCACTGTAATAGAGCCCGTCTCCGTACCTCCGATTCCGATATTGATGTGGTAAACCTATCTACGGTCATGCGCGAGAGAAGACAAGTGGCCGCGTCCTCGACGTAACGCACATACTGCGTTTCTAATTTTCCCCCCGCGAAAATTATTAATTTTCGCCATATTTATTGTACATTTAACGAAAATTATATACGTATATTTTTTGCGTATATAAATTGGGCGATTATAAGATCTTTAATTCCCATATTAATAAAAAATACGTATTCGCTCTTTTTCGAGATATCGCGCAACAAGATCCACAATTTCGCTGATTGTCAATAAAGTAAATATACATATGTGTGCATGTATGTGTGTGTGTAGGCTTATGTGTGTATGAGTTGATCCTTACCTTGTCCCTTGTCCAGTCGGTGCCAGTTCAAATTGTAGAAGAGGAAAGAGAACAATGCCTCTACATATGAGATTATTTTTTTGAAATGACAGATGTTTAATTGTAGAGTTTCGAGATATGTCATCATCCTAGCCACCGTCTCGTTTTCGATTATGCAAGTGCAAAGCGAGATCTGTTTCAGAAGACAGCTTTTCATGTACATTGAAAAGATTAGGTTAGAATTTACAGCTTTATTTACATTTCTCCAATATACTACAGCGTATCTGTAAACATTTCTTTTTTTTTTAAATAATATTTATAATCATATTATTAGATGCAAAAGAAAAATTTTTAACATTTTCTACAAAAATCTCCTATACTTATCTTTATATTCTCTTATGTTTTGTCCTTATAGCGATCCATAGACAGAGAAAATAAATATAAATCATGGAGCGTGGAAAAACTGGTATTGGTAGAGCAGTAAAGAGTAAGATTGCTCAGCATCCTTCCGATCTATTCGCTCTGGGATCAAAGAGTTCGCGAAATGAAACTTCTGACTCTAAAACCAGACCAGGTGTTATTCATCCAAAACCAAGCGGCAGTTCCACAACTTCTGGTATATAATTTATTCTTTTTCCAAGTGGATAATTTCTGACTATTATTTATGAAAATACTGTGCAAATTATTGATTGTTGTAAACAATTATATAGGTAATGATCGGAAGAAAGAAGCATCTTCTGGATCACTCCAGTCGTTTTCTTATGTTCCGCAGAAGAAGCCCAAGTTGGCCCATGTTGGTTCCCATCAAAGGCAACCTTCTTCTAGCGCAGAAGCGTGGGAAGTTTTAGCTATAGATACTGATTCTGCAGATTTTGTGCCTATGGCACTCGAAGCTAACGACAATGACGAGGCTGATAAAGTTATTGGAATAATATGTGGCGCTGTTAAGACACTGAAGAATCAAAAATGGAAGCCCGATACATTAATTTATATGGGCTTATTATATCTAGCAAAAATCCGCCCATCCATTTTCTCAAATGATTGTATATTACATGCACTATCATCCCTTTTAAAGAGGGATCAGACTTACAATTTCAAGAGTAAAGGAAATCCACTGGTTCCTGTACTTGCTGCAAATCTTTTAATGAAAGGATTTCACGAGAAAAAGAACTGGCCAGAAGTATTTGTGAAGGTTCATTCATTTGCTTGTGTATTACTTACTGCACGATTTTAGTAATTTTCACTGACTTGATTTATTTTTTTTTTTTTACAGTTGTACATCGAAGACGCTCTCGGTGAGCGCGTATGGGTCGATCATGAGGAATGCAAGGGCTTCGTCGATAACATACTGACTGGTTTTAACACAAGACATCCACCCAAGTCTGTGTTACAGCCAGAATTCCCTGTACTGATGCAGCGGGATTGTCACAGCCCGTCTACAGTGGATGACGAAGATCCGGCAGCGTCAACGATGTCATTGTCCGGGGACAAGGAGAAAATAGAATTTCCGGTGGGTCCGCGATATGCGCATTGCGTGGAGAATATAGAATCGATAGTGTTGGAAGCTGTAAAGGAGCAATTGAACAGACGTCAGGCTGAGACCATAACGAGAAATTTCTTGAAGCTGCTCTCCTCGGCATGCGGTTTCGTTGAGATCAGAAACATTGCCGTTCCTAGGCTAGAAGTGTGGCTACACAATCCTAAGCTAATGAGACCCGCGCAAGAGTTACTTATTTATATTTGTTATAATTGCACGTCTCACACTCAGAGAGACGTCGAAGTCATAAGTCAACTGGTGAAGATGAGGTTGAAAACGAAAGCAGTAATTAATTTGTATTTGAATGGCGTCAAGGAACTTATCGGATTACACCCGGAGAATCTAGCTACTATACTGAAGCACACGATTTACAACGAATTGTCGAACGCGCGCAATCCAAACAACATGCCCATGTTGGCCATAATGTTCCAGACTCTACCCGAGCAAGCGGCGAAACTGCTCGCGGAGATCTTTCAGGATTTGCTAATGAACCGCGAGGATTACTTGAGGCCATTACGCGCATTACTTAGAGAAATCGTGCGCGTATGTCGACATGACATCAATCTGATCGCATTTGCTCGAACGTTGATGGCCGAGAGACCGGACATAGCTCAACAATTGCTGAATTTCGAGTTCAAAGATCGCATGTTCATGTCGATAGCGGATCTGCTTTGCCTATGTATGCTCCTGGCTATAAGCCCGCAGGTGAAGGAAGCGGCGACGCTATCGCAGCGCGCGGATAAGAAAGACGTAGCTTCGCTGCATCAATTCCAAAATCTCGTAGCCATGATACAGTACGAGACTGTACTGTGGCTGCAGAATTTGGCGCAGCAGATGTACGCCATAGGACGAAACGAGCTATTGCACGCGATGCATAAGATCTTACTCCTAGAATCTTCCGAACAGTACTATAAACTGGACAATTGGCCACCAGAGTCGGACAGAGTGTTCTACATACGATTGGTCTCCGATGTTCCTCTGTTGCAAAGTACATTGTTGAGGCTGCTAGTTATCGGTTTTTCAAAGGTAAAGTGCTTAAATTTACTTACTTGTGAAACGATTCTTCGTTTAGAGAAAGTCTTTATTATACTTTTATTTATAGGACAACGGCATTACTCATTCGGAGACGTTGGATTTGACCGATCAGTTGATACGACGAGCGGCTGCTAATTCGACAGAAAATTTTCCAATGTTACAAGCCGAAAAAATGGACATAATCGAACTTATTTTTAATCTCTGCATTTATCAACCACCAGGGACAATAAATATACCTGCTGGGTAAGCGTGCTATGCATGTGGCTTATCTCATATGTTATATGTTACAATCGTATCCTATAAGATGTACATTTACTTTACAGATATGTACCACCGACGTTGGCAATAGCCAATCTCTACTGGAAAGGATGGATAATGTTATTAATTTTGGCTGCTCATAATCCGTCCACAATTGGTGCACTAGCGTGGAAACGATATCCTATATTGAGAACATTGATGGAAATGTGTATCACAAAGTGAGTTTAACAATTTTTAAAGATTAATCGGTATTATAAATATTTTACAAGTAGCTCGCAATTGTGTTTCCAATCAAATACGTGCTTTCGTAGTCATTTTTCGTATCCACCACCGACTATGGCCTTGCCGGAGATCATGGAGCAAGAGCGCGCAAAGGAACTGCAAGTTGAGGCTATCGAGAAGCAAGAGATATTGGAATACGAATCACATTTGGCCGCGGCATCAAGTAGAATTCAGTTGTCCGAACAGAATAGTTTCCTGCTATCGCAATTGATCACCATGGAACCAACGGGAATCGCTAGGAGACCGCCGCCGGCCGTTCTCGAGCAGATACAGTCGTTGAATACGTCGCACAGATTGGGTCACCTGCTTTGTCGATCGCGCAAACCGGATTTTCTGCTGGATATCATTCAGCGGCAACAGCAGAGCACGTCGCAGAGCATGCCGTGGTTAGCGGATCTGGTGCAAAACAGCGAAGGTTCTCTGAGTCAATTGCCGGTGCAATGCCTCTGCGAATATCTGTTGTCGACTAGCTCGCAAACGGTCGAGAAGCAGCCTAGACAGCAGCAATTGCTAGCGCATCTTCAGACACTACTTACCGATCCGAATCAGGATCAGCAGCACGCTTACGAAGTCTTGGAATACTTCTTGAGAAGATTGAGCAGCCAGCAGAGTAGTAGTCGCGTCCAAGCGATCACCGGATTAAAGATGGTTCTGGACTCGATACCCCTCGAGGACGAGAGCATGGACATAGACGGGGAAAACGAAAAGTAAATACTTAAGTGTATACTCTGGAAAAAAGAAATCGATTTTAACACTTTAACAAAACGTCTTTTCCAGGGAGATGTGGCTTCTGCGAAAATTACCGTCCATACCTCACTTCTTGTCAGTACGTTCGCTGGTTTCCACGGCGCTGCGTGGCGCTTGTCAAGTCGAGAACAGTCCTGATCTTGTGCACACGTATATATCGTATCTGGCCGCGCATACCATCGACGACGATTTGCCCGATTTGACCGACTTGGCGAACGAAATCTCCCAATTGGTCGTCGAGCGTAGCACCATCATCGCGGCAATACTGCCTCAACCCGAAAGCGATAATCGACAGGCCAAACAAACGTTGCACGCCTTTATGGCGATCTTTTGCAACTACCTGGAAAAAGCGCGATCGCCTAGGGGAGAGGGTTATCAGTGGTCCGAGAGTCAGGATCAGATTCTGGTGCAATGGAGCAACGGCGAGGAGTGCACCATGCATATTCTAGTGGTGCATGCCATGATCATACTATTGACATATGACACGTCCGAGGACGATCCGTTATTCAGCAGCTTGTTAGAGACGTGGTTTCCGCTGACGGAGCAACCAAAGGCCTTCCTTGTCGATACTAGCGAGGAAGCGTTACTCATACCTGACTGGCTCAAGTTACGAATGATCAGGAGCAACGTGCCGCGTCTAGTCGACGCGGCGCTGAAGGATCTCGAGCCACAGCAGCTAGTACTTTTCATTCAAAGCTTCGGAATTCCCGTATCGTCGATGAGCAAGCTGCTCCACACTCTCGATGCTGGTGTTCAGATCGATCCCAGCTCGGTCGGTGAGGCGGTATTGGATAAAACATATATGGCGCAGCTGGTCGAGGTGCAACATCGAAGAGGCGCCACGGGCGGATTAGTGTTCGTGCAGGTGTTACAGCTGCTGGAGCCGCAATTGCCGGATGAGAATGTCATGTCCATCAATAGACTGCAACAGCCGTTGCCGGCTAGCGCCATGGTGCAGAAGCAATCAGTTATACAGTGCTCCGTGAAGACCGACGTGCCTCACTTGATAAACCGACTCTTCATCGAGAGTATTCCGATGAATCAGAAAATGGACGCGTATCGGCGTTTGCACAAGACTCTAGCGAAGGATCTGCAAAGATCGAGCGTGAAGGAGAGCGGCGCCGTGGTACTGGCGATACAACATATATGCAGCGTCTTGAGCTCGATGCAGGTCAAGCAGTTCCTGGCCTCGCTCGTGCACATGCCGCAGTATTCGTGTACCCTGATGCGCGTGATACTGCTACCGCTGAAAAGACCGTCGACGTCGAAGCATGTGGTCGAATTGGCGCGCAACATGTGTCTGAATCTGATATCGCTGATAGGCGACGTGAAGGCGCCGGTACTGTCGATCCTGCGGGACTTTGCTAACGTGCAGTCGACCAAGACGCCGCAACGCGCGGAACTGTCGATGCTGATGCAGAGCCGCGGCGAAGGTCCCGGCACGATACTGGAGAACACCGATCCCGTGAATTTGGAGCGCGTCGGCCGTAAATTGCTGGATCTGTGTCTGAAACAACAGAAGAATGACGTCCTGGTCGAAGCTATGGCGAGATTACTGGTCAGCGATAGTAATGAAGGTGCGTTGAAACCTCGCACGGGTCTGCTGATCGACTGGTTGGCCTCCGTCGAGCCCGAGTTGATCGGTATTTGTCCCAATCTCCAAATGAAGCTTCTGTTTGGAAAGACGAAAGTGCACATTAATATCGATAAGAACGTCGTGAGCTCGCATTCCTGCAGACCTTATCTGCTGACGTTGTTGACGCACCGAGCAAGCTGGGCCACTTTGTACAAGTGTGTCGGACACTTGTTGGACAAGTATGACGACGGGTGAGTAGAGCGAGAATGAACAACCTCTTTTCACGCTTTGCCACGATATTCCTTCTAGTCGTGATATTGTTTTATCAACGTTTCTTCACACATTCATATATCGCGAATGTATCGTGTTTACAGATACGATCCGACCGCGGTTCTGGACTTCTTATGGGCGCTGACATGCAATCCCAAGCTATGGCAAGGTCGGGACAAATTTACGCCAAAGCATTACGTTCCTGAGAATATTCTGTTGCTGCAGAAATGGCAGCTGCTGAATCTTGTGGCGTATCTAGTGTCCGAAGCTGTTATTATCTGTAGCATGCAGAACAGAAACGCCGCTCTCGCGAGGATGGACATCAGACTCGATCTACTTTTACATTGTATATCCATCGAAGACGACTTGATCTCCAGTGTGGTTAATTACTTAGCGGAACGTATAATGGACAACACGGAGTACGAATTTTTTGCCATTCTTATATATATTTTACAGCACGCGATTTATCGTTCAATCGATTTAATGTACCCGAATAAAGCGATCCTATTTAATTTTTCAGCTTAGACTCGGCGGATATGGCACATCAGTTTCTGCTACACATGTACATGAAAATTCCGAAGGTCATTTGCTACCTCGACACCTTCCAAGCGAACAAATTCGTCAAAGGGGCGAAGATAACTGATTGGACGGGCTCGGTGCTCGATTGCATGAGCCATTGTCTGTTGACTGCGCTGGCGGCGACCCCGAGGCAAAAATCCTGGAACGCCAAGTCCCAAGAATTTGAACTCTGCGCGAGAAAAATGGCCGCGGTACATCCTATACTAGTGCTACGACAATTGCCGATGCTGGCGTCTTCCCTGATGGGAAGATGTTATCTCGATTTCGGTCAATTTAGATCCGGCCACCATTTGAATCTCTTCACTCAAGTTATGGGATTACTGGAACTGTTGCAGCCGCATTTGTTTAACGAGCAGCACGAAATTCCGTTGGAGAACACCTTGGAGAATTACTTCCAATGCTTTCAGGTATTACAATTTGTGTAATTTTAAAAGGTAAATGACAGATTTGAAGCAATAATATGTGCTAAATTAGTAAAGGAAGAAAAATTGCATTAATTGTAATTTACAAAAACTACAAAAAAAAAATAAACTTAATGTCTACCATGATTTAAGACTAAATGTTACGTATGATTTAATTTTTATTAGCTACTATAAAACTTGCTCGATGCATCTTGCTTATTGATTCAAATCCTTCAGATATGTTATTTTAATATTATATATTTCAATACAATATCGTTTTCAGAATTATGGCCATGTGAAAGATCTCAGCTCCTTGTTGAACAGATTCGTATCATTATTACAATCGTATATCTCACATGATCCACAACGAGCGCTGAAATATCTACACAAGCACGCACTAGTTCTGCAGTAAGTTGCTTTCTGTTAAAATGCACATATTACATAGATTTCAAGATATGTGATTTACACGTACGTATGTACAGTGAATTGCAGGTAAATTATCCTAATTTAGACGCTTTGAGAATACTCGTATCGGGAATACCGATGCCGAGGGAGGGAGAAGATGCGGATGACATTCTAATCACCATAGCTCCTGCGCCACATCGTTTGGAACCTGTTATTCCGGAACACTGGCAATCGCTACTGGGTACACTCAGCAAATTGTATGGTGAAGGTACGAGAAAAATAATTTATGTTGGATATATATATATATACACTACTATATCTAAGTAAATTTCTTCCTTTTTCTAAATTTTACATCTCAAAAATTACAATCAAAAAATGATATATATATGTATATATCTTCTCGTTTTTTTATATTATATATATATTTTTATATTATATATATATATATATATATATATCCTCGTTTTTTAAATATTGGATATATGTGTGTGTGTGTGTGTGTGTGTATATATATATATATTTTCGTTTTTTGATTGTATTTTTGAAATGTAAAATATAGAAAAAAAAGAAATTTACTTAGATATAGTAGTAATAGTAAAAATGGATAAATCGTCGATACCAAATCTTTACTTTAATTATTTTATTGTTCCATTGTAACTATCCGCACAGAAAAATCCATTCTCTATATTCACTTATCTATTCTTATCACGAAAGGTTTATAGTTTCACTTAAATTTTTCCTTTTTCAATCTATACGAGCTGACAGAGAAGTGACTGTTATGCTATCGAGCTGTTTCCAGCTCTTCTCTGACGGTATGTAATATGAGAAAAATATTCTAATCAATTTTCTATTCCATGCAGATGTATTCAATGCACTTCAAGAGGTCGAGCATGTATCGTCGCGAAAACCTTCGGTTTTGGAACCGATAACGGATAATATAGCGGAACTGCTCGTATCACCTCAGGGTAATATCAGAACGCTCGCTCACACTTTACTCGCTAGAGCATTAAAGCATCGTCCTACACCGAATGCGACTATATTATCCGCGTTTCAAAGATGCTTAGACAGTGATAGGGCGGATGTTCTTATGTCAGCTTTGGAAAAATTACCGGATATTGTATTGTGCATGCAAGGTAAAGTTGCAACAAATTGGATTTACATATCTCGATATTGATTTACGTCAATACTTTTATGAGCATATAAATTCTTTTATTTTCTTTTGCATTGCAGAACATGCCTTACCGTTGATGCAGAGGGTGTTTGAGTTGGGAGTAAATTCCAATGTCAATGCGATGCCTTACATCACTAAAACTATCGCTCTGTTAAATACACAGCAAGGTTGTTAATATCAAAGAATGTTAGTTTGTTAGCTTTGTGTAAATATTAAGCATAAAACCTTTTTTACAATTGAAACGAAACTTATCTTTTTCCTTAAAAAAATATATATATATATATATATTTACACAAAATTACATTCTTTTAGATTTCATTAAAATCTATTGTGATCATTAATCTATTGAAAAGCTTCTGGAGAAACATCATTAACAGCATAATTCTTCATAAATGTAGTGATAGCGTTTCTTATGTCCCAGCCTGCATCTTGAAGATATTTATAACAATATCGAATATTCATTGTAGTAAGCTCACGTAAAAATCTAAGCAGCTGTTCCTTTTCTGACACACTAAGTACTGTTGGGGTAAATTTAGGCGCGGGTTTTTGTTCAAACTTTGCTTCGTTAAATGCACTGGCTGGTGTACTGTCAACATAATACTGATCATTGACAATACAGTATTCATTATCTTCCTTTTTTATGATAATAAAAGTTCTGTTAAACAACATAGGTGGGCAGAGTAATACTCGATATGAAAATAATCCTTGCACCGAAATAGCTATATAATTATCTTCTTCATGCAACAAGTCGATATGAAATGTTTTGAAGTTGTGCGTCGTTGGTGGCTGTCGTTGCAAAGCACTAATTATCTTTTCAGGCCCACAAAATAGGAACTCGTTACATTTAGCATAATCAACAAATTTCAATAAGTTTCTATTTGTGGAGAATGTCTTAACAAGCTCTTTATGCACATGATTTGTTACAATACCTAGTGTCATGGAATAGAACGCGTTTCTGTCATATAAACCATTCATAACTATCCTATCTTCTTGGTCGTACAGCATAAAGAAATGCTTGACAAATTGCTTGATCAGAGATATCTTCGTTCCATTGCCGAGATAATTACTTTGCACGCTCGGCACAAATTTCTTCTCCATTCCTATCACAATACCATCTAATTTCTGTAAATGTGGAAAAACGTTCTTCACCGCCTGTATATACTCCTGAGAGTTAGTGTACTTGGTGCACAATGGATTTCCGTCCAACCACAGTTCGCTTATCTTGAACTCGCAAAAGTAACGTAAATATTTCACATCCAAAATCTGATTGTGCCTCAAGTCCAGCTTGGTCAGATGGTAATTGAAGAACTTGTCGAACAGAATGATGGCTGTGAGCTTATTGTATTTCATACTCAATTCGCGAACGGGCAATCGCGATTGCTGAGACTCGCGACTGTTGCTCATAATCCCCATTTTGCTACAACGCAGGGCCAGATCCAGAATTTTCGGTATCGAAATGGGACAGAATATCGAACCCAGGGTCTTCTCGTTTTCAAAGTCGTCCAGATTGAATATCTTCTTCACCGGTTCGTATCTGGCATGCAAGGCCTGCGCTATGACTCTGTTTGTGTTCACTTGCAGCTCTTGCGTGCCGAGAAATCCTAATACAATGTCCATGTGCAGTTCTTGACCACCGGGCAGTGTTATGCACAGTCCTTGCTTCACTATATTTTCGATGGTGTTGCTGCTGCATTTCGCTAGAAAACTACTCTTCTGTTTATCCTCGATGGTGTACATAATCGGTACTAAGATCGCTGGTTCGCAGGCGGTTATGACAGCGCGCAGGATGTCGGTTCTTCCATACCGGGCGCCGTCGAAGATGATGAACTTGTGCCACAGATCCTTGCGACTCGCAAGGGCTATCTCCTGATTTTCAAAGATCGGTTTGAGATGCGTAATTCGATGCGGCTCCCACGAAGGAGTTTGGCTTTCCGATGATGTAAGCGGCGATGCCATTGTTTAATATCGTAAAAAATAGCGGTTCTTCCTCCAACCTCTTTGCATCACCGTTCTTGAATCCTCTAATAACATCATATATATTATAACAATATTAATTGATGGATATTATAACATAAGAATGTATAACATAATATTGAGATTTTGAGATAAATGACAACTCTTTCATTAAAAATTGAAAAATAAATATTATTTAATTAATAATATTTTCCATTAATATTGAATATTTATTAAATATTAATGGCAAATATTTCAAATTTTAAAAATATTTAGCAGTCTTTTCTCTTGCTTACAAATTTTGGAGGTTAGATTGGTGATTAGGTTAGAATTGACGTTTATAAACCATCGAAGATACTTCTATCGCCACAGAGAGAAGCCTGAGAGACGTCACGGCCCGATTTTAGGTGATCCCTGAAAGCGATACGCCCTCTGTGGACATGGAAAACGTGCACATTGAACTACGTAGCCAAAATCCACGAATGTTCTCAATGGTAACTCACAATGTGCACATTTTCGGTTGCGTTCCGTGCTATGTGTACGAAGTGTCGATAACACGATATCTGTCTTTTAATATACAGGGTGTCCGTCAACGTAAGAAGCTTACGTATTAAATGAATTTCAAATATAAAGACGTTTTGTGGTGTTATTATTTTTGAAATTGAAATTATAATATAAAAAGCCTTTCATTTTAACGGCTTAAAGTAAACGTTAAAAATTATTGACGACAATTAACGATACTTTTGCTGAAAAAATCGATTATATATTTTGCTTTCTAGAAAGACTGTGATAAAATAAACTAGTCTTAGAAATATAAAAGGAATAAATGTGAGCATGCAAGGTATGTGTGGTTAAGGAATTTTGTAAATCAAGTACACTTCTTGGCAAAAAGGTAAGTTAAATAAATATTATTATATTTTGCTTTCTGGCGCTCTCTCTCTGTCAGCACCCACACTCTGCACCGCTGCACCAGCACCCTGCAACACTGCACCGCTGCACCAACACTCTGCACTGCTGCAATAGCACACTGCCGCGCTGCACCAGCACCCTGCAGCGCTGCACCGCTGCACCAGCACTCTCCACCGCTGCAGCAGCACCCTGTAGCGCTGTACCGCTGCACCAACACTCTGCACTGCTGCACCAACACTTTGCACTGCTGCCCAAGCACCCTGCACCGCTGCACCAGCACGCTGCAGCGCTGCACCAACACTCTGCACCGCTGCACCAGCACTCTGCACCGTTGCACCAGCACCCTGCAGCGCTGCACCGCTGCACCAGCACTCTGCATCGCTGCACCGGTGCACCAACACTCTGCAGCACTGCACCGCTGCAACAACACTCTGCACCGCTGCACCAACACCCTGCAGCGCTGCACCGCTGCACCAGCCCCTGCACTGCTGCACCAGCACTCTGCACCGCTGCACCAGCACCCCGCAGCGCTGCACCGCTGCACCAGCACTCTGCACCGCTGCACCAGCACCCTGCAGCGCTGCAACGTTGCACCAACACTCTGCACTGCTGCACCAGCACCCTGCAGCGCTGTACCGTTGCACCAACACTGTGCACTGCTGCACCAGCACCGTGCAGCGCTGCACCAGCACTCTGTACCGCTGCACCAGCACCCCGCAGCGCTGCACCGCTGCACCGCTGCACCAGCACTCTGCACCGCTGCACCAGCACCCTGCAGCGCTGCACCGTTGCACCAACACTGTGCACTGCTGCAATAGCACCGTGCAGCGCTGCACCAACATTCTCTACCGCTGCACCAGCACCCTGCAGCGCTGCACCGTTGCACCAACACAGTGCACTGCTGCACCAGCACCGTGCAGCGCTGCATCAGCACTCTGAACCGCTGCACAAGCACCCTGCAGCGCTGCACCGCTGCACCAGTACTCTGCACCGCTGCACCAACACTCTGCACTGCTGCACCAGCACCCTGCACTGCTGCACCAGCACCCTGCACCGCTGCACCAGCACCTTACAGCGCTCCACCGCTGCACCAGCACCCTGCACAGCTGCACCAGCACTCTGCACAGCTGCACCAGCACCCTGCAACGCTGCACCAGCACCCTGCACTGATGCACCAGCACCCAGCACCGCTGCACCAACACCCTACAGCGCTGCACCGCTGCACCAGCACCCTGCACCGCTGCACCAGCACTCTGCACCGCTGCACCAGCACCCTGCAACGCTGCACCGCTGCACCAGCACCCTGCACCGCTGCACCAGCACCCTACAGCGCTGCACCGCTTCACCAGCACTCTGCACCGCTGCATCAACACTCTGCACTGCTGCAGCAGCACCCTGCACCGCTGCACCAACACCCTACAGCGTTGAACCGCTGCACCAGCACCCTGCACCGCTGCACCAGCACTCTGCACCGCTGCACCAGCACCCTGCACCGCTGCACCATCACCCTACAGCGCTGCACCGCTGCATCAGAACCCTGCACCGCTGCACCAGCACCCTGCACTGCTGCACCAGCACCCTGCACCGCTACACCAGCACTCTGCACCGCTGCACCAGCACCCCGCAGCGCTGCACCACTGCACCAGCACTCTGCACCGCTGCACCAACACTCTGCACTGCTGCACCAGCACCCTGCACTGCTGCACCAGCACCCTGCACCGCTGCACCAACACCCTACAGCGCTGCACTGCTGCACCAGCACCCTGCACCGCTGCACCAGCACTCTGCACCGCTGCACCAGCACCCTGCACCGCTGCACCGCTGCACCAGCACCCTGCACCGCTGCACCAGCACCCTGCAGCGCTATACCGCTGCACCAGCACTCTGCAACGCTGCACCAACACTCTGCACTGCTGCACCAGCACACTGCACTGCTGCACCAGCACCCTGCACCGCTGCACCAACACCCTACAGCGTTGAATCGCTGCATAAGCACCCTGCACCGTTGCACCAGCACTCTGCACCGCTGCACCAGCACCCCGCAGCGCTGCACCGCTGCACCAGCACTCTGCACCGCTGCACCAGCACCCTGCAGCGCTGCACCAGCACCCTGCACCGCTGCACCAACACCCTACAGCGTTGCACCGCTGCACCAGCACCCTGCACTGCTGCACCAGCACCCTGCACCGCAGCACCAGCACCCTACAGCGCTGCACGGCAGCACCAGCAGCCTGCACCGCTGCACCAGCACTCTGCACCGCTGCACCAGCACCCTGCACCGCTGCACCAGCACCCTACAGCGCTGCACCGCTGCACCAGAACCCTGCACCGTTGCACCAACACCCTGCACTGCTGCACCAGCACCCTGCACCGAAACACCAGCACTCTGCACCGCTGCACCAGCACCCCGCAGCGCTGCTCCACTGCACCAGCACTCTGCACCGCTGCACCAGCCCCCTGCAACGCTGCACCGCTGCACCAGCACCCTGCAGCGCTCCACCGCTGCACAAGCACTCTGCACCGCTGCACCAACACTCTGCACTGCTGCACCAGCACCCTGCACTGCTGCACCAGCACCCTGCACCGCTGCACCAACACCCTACAGCGTTGAACCGCTGCACCAGCACTCTGCACCGCTGCACCAGCACCCCGCAGCGCTGCACTGCTGCACCAGCACACTGCACCGCTGCACCAGCACCCTGCAGCGCTGCACCAGCACCCTGCACCGCTGCACCAACACCCTACAGCGTTGCACCGCTGCACCAGCACCCCGCAGCGCTGCACCGCTGGACCAGCACTCTGCACCGCTGCACCAACACTCTGCAGCGCTGCACCGTTGCACCAGCCCCATGCACTGCTGCACCAGCACCCTGCACCGCTGCACCAGCACTCTGCACCGCTGCACCAGCACCCTGCAACGCTGCACCGCTGCACCAGCACCCTGCACCGCTGCACCAGCATCCTGCAGCGCTGCACCGCTGCACCAGCACTCTGCACCGCTGCACCAACACTCTGTACTGCTGCACCAGCACCCTGCACTGCTGCACCAGCACCCTGCACCGCTGCACCAACACCCTACAGCGTTACACCGCTGCACCAGCACCCTGCAACGCTGCACCGCTGCACCAGCACCCTGCACCGCTGCACCAGCATCCTGCAGCGCTGCACCGCTGCACCAGCACTCTGCATCGCTGCACCAGCACCCTGCAGCGCTGCACCAGCACCATGCAGCGCTGCACCAGCAACCTGCAGCGCTGCACCGCTGCACCAGCACTCTGCACCGCTGCACCAACACTCTGCACTGCTGCACCAACACCCTGCAGCGCTGCACCGCTGCACCAGCACTCTGCACCGCTGCACCAGCACCCTGCACCACTGCACCAGCACTCTGCACCGCTGCACCAGCACCCCGCAGCGCTGCACCGCTGCACCAGCACTCTGCACCGCTGCACCAGCACCCTGCAGCGCTGCAACGTTGCACCAACACTCTGCACTGCTGCACCAGCACCCTGCAGCGCTGTACCGTTGCACCAACACTCTGCACTGCTGCACCAGCACCCTGCACTGCTGCACCAGCACCCTGCACCGCTGCACCAACACCCTACAGCGTTGAAACGCTGCACCAGCACCCTGCACCGCTGCACCAGCACCCTGCAGCGCTGCACCAGCACCATGCAGCGTTGCACCAGCACCCTGCAGCGCTGCACCACTGCACCAGCACCCAGCACTGCTGCACCAGCACCCTGCACCGCTGCACCAGCACTCTGCACCGCTGCACCAGCACCCAGCAGCGCTGCACCGCTGCACCAGCACTCTGCACCGCTGCACCAGCACCTTGCACTGCTGCACCAGCACCCTGCACCGCTGCACCAGCACCCTGCACCGCTGCACCAGCAACCTGCAGCGCTGCACCGCTGCACCAGCACTCTGCACCGCTGCACCAACACTCTGCACTGCTGAACCAGCACCCTGCACTGCTGCACCAGCACCCTCCACCGCTGCACCAGCACCCTGCACCGCTGCACCAGCACTCTGCACCGCTGCACCGCTTCACCAGCACTCTGCACCGCTGCACCAACACTCTGCACTGCTGGACCAGCACCCTGCACTGCTGCACCAGCACCCTGCACCGCTGCACCAACACCCTAAAGCGTTGAACCGCTGCACCAGCACCCTGCACCGCTGCACCAGCACTCTGCACCGCTGCACCAGCACCCCGCAGCGCTGCACCGCTGCACCAGCACTCTGCTCCGCTGCACCAGCACCCTGCAGCGCTGCACCAGCACCCTGCACCGCTGCATCAACACACTACAGCGTTGCACCACTGCACCAGCACCCTGCACCGCTTCACCAGCACCCCGCAGCGCTGCACCGCTGCACCAGCACTCTGCAGCGCTGAACCAGCACCATGCAGCGCTGCACCAGCACCCTGCAGCGCTGCACCGCTGCACCAGCACTCTGCACCGCTGCACCAACACTCTGCACTGCTGCACCAGCACCCTGCAGCGCTGCACCGCTGCACCAGCACTCTGCACCGCTGCACCAGCACCCTGCACCGCTGCACCAGCACCCTCCACCGCTGCACCAGCACCCTGCACCGCTGCACCAGCACCCTGCTCCGCTGCACCAGCACCCTGCACTGCTGCACCAGCACCCTGCACCGCTGCACCAGCACTCTGCACCGCTGCACCAGCACCCCGCAGCGCTGCACCACTGCACCAGCACTCTGCACCGCTGCACCAGCATTCTGCAACGCTGCACCGCTGCACCAGCACTCTGCACCGCTGCACCAGCACCCTGCAGCGCTGCACCAGCACCATGCAGCGCTGCACCGCTGCACCAGCACCCTGCACCGCTGCACCAGCACCCTGCACCGCAGCACCAGCACCATGCACCGCTGCACCAGCACCCTGCAGCGCTGCACCGCTGCACCAGCACTTTGCACCGCTGCACCAACACTCTGCACTGCTGCACCAGCATTCTGCACTGCTGCACCAGCACCCTGCACCGCTGCACCAACACCCTACAGCGTTGCACCGCTGCACCAGCACCCTGCACCGCTTCACCAGCACCCCGCAGCGCTGCACCGCTGCACCAGCACTCTGCACCGCTGCACCAGCACCCTGCAGCGCCGCACCAGCACCATGCAGCGTTGCACCAGCACCCTGCATCGCTGCACCGCTGCACCAGCACTCTGCACCGCTCCACCAACACTCTGCACTGCTGCACCAGCACCCTGCACCGCTGCACCAGCACCCTGCACCGCTGCACCAGCACCCTGCAGCGCTGCACCGCTGCTCCAGCACTCTGCACCGCTGCACCAGCACCCTGCAGCGCTGCACCAGCATCATGCAGCGCTGCACCAACACCCTGCAGCGCTGCACCGCTGCACCAGCACCCCGCACCGCTGCACCAGCACCCTGCACCGCTGCACCAGCACACTGCACCGCTGCACCAGCACCCCGCAGCGCTGCACCGCTGCAGCAGCACTCTGCACCGCTGCACCAGCACCCTGCAGCGCTGCACCAGCACCAGGCAGCGTTGCACCAGCACCCTGCAGCGCTGCACCGCTGCACCAGCACTCTGCACCGCTCCACCAACACTCTGCATTGCTGCACCAGCACCCTGCACCGCTGCACCAGCACTTTGCACCGCTGCACCAACACCCTGCAGCGCTGCACCGCCGCACCAGCACTTTGCAACGGTGCACCGCTGCACCAGCACCCTGCAACGCTGCACCAGCACTCTGCACCGCTGCACCAGCACCCCGCAGCGCTGCACCGCTGCACCAGCACTCTGCACTGCTGCACCAGCACCCTGCACCACTGCACCAGCACTCTGCACTGCTGCACCAGCACCCCGCAGCGCTGCACCACTGCACCAGCACTCTGCACCGCTGCACCAGCATTCTGCAACGCTGCACCGCTGCACCAGCACCCTGCACCGCTGCACCAGCACCCTGCAGCGCTGCACCGCTGCACCAGCACTCTGCACCGCTGCACCAACACTCTGCACTGCTGCACCAGCACCCTGCACTGCTGCACCAGCACACTGCACCGCTGCACCAACACCCTACAGCGCTGCACCGCTGCACCAGCACTCTGCACCGCTGCACCAACACTCTGCACTGCTGCACCAGCACCCTGCAGCGCTGCACCGCTGCACCAGCACTCTGCACCGCTGCACCAGCACCCTGCACCGCTGCACCAGCACCCTGCACCGCTGCACCAGCACTTTACAGCGCTGCACCGCTGCACCAGAACCCTGCACCGCTGCACCAGCACCCTGCACTGCTGCACCAGCACCCTGCACCGCTGCACCAGCACTCTGCACCGCTGCACCAGCACCCCGCAGCGCTGCACCACTGCACCAGCAGTCTGCACCGCTGCACCAGCATTCTGCAACGCTGCACCGCTGCACCAGCACCCTGCACCGCTGCACCAGCACCCTGCAGCGCTGCACCGCTGCACCAGCACTCTGCACCGCTGCACCAACACTATGCACTGCTGCACCAGCACCCTGCACTGCTGCACCAGCACCCTGCACCGCTGCACCAACACCCTACAGCGCTGCACTGCTGCACCAGCATCCTGCACCTCTGAACAAGCACTCTGCACCGCTGCACCAGCACCCCGCAGCGCTGCACCGCTGCACCAGCACTCTGCACCGCTGCACCAGCACTCTGCACCGCTGCACCAGCATCCTGCACCGCTGCACCAACACCCTACAGCGTTGAACCGCTGCACCAGCACCCTGCACCGCTGCACCAGCACCCTGCACCGCTGCACCGGCACTCTGCACCGCTGCACCAGCACCCTGCAACGCTGCACCGCTGCACCAGCACTCTGCATCGCTGCACCAGCACCCCGCAGCGCTGCACCGCTGCACCAGCACTCTGCACCGCTGCACCAGCATTCTGCAACGCTGCACCGCTGCACCAGCAACCTGCACCGCTGCACCAGCATCCTGCAGCGCTGCACCGCTGCACCAGCACTCTGCACCGCTGCACCAACACTCTGCACTGCTGCACCAGCACGCTGCACTGATGCACCAGCACCCTGCACCGCTGCACCAACACCCTACAGCGCTGCACCGCTGCACCAGCACCCTGCACCACTGCACCAGCACTCTGCACCGCTGCAC